>CM045923.1:6975000-6995000 GCA_025177825.1 Aechmea fasciata | reverse complement strand
AGGCCTGGGCCTGAGCCTGAGCCCTGGGCCTGGGCCTGGGCCCCAGGCCTGGGCCTGAGCCCTGGGCCTGGGCCTGGGCCTAGGCCTGGGCCCTGAGCCCTGGGCCTGGGCCTGGGCCTGGGCCTGGGCCTGGGCCTAGGCCTGAGCCTGAGCCTGGGCCTGGGCCTGGGCCTGGGCCACAGGCCTGGGCCTGGGCCTAGGCCTGAGCCTGGGCCTGAGCCCTGGGCCTGGGCCTGGGCCTGAGCCTGGGCCTAGGCCTGGGCCTGGGCCTGGGCCTGGGCCCTGAAACCCTAAACCTGCCTAGGCCTGGCCTAGGCCCTGGGCCACAGGCCCTGAGCCCTGCCTGGGCCTGGGCCTGGGCCCTGAGCCTAGGCCTGAGCCCTGGGCCCTGAGCCCTAAACCTGGGCCTGGGCCCTGGGCCTGCCTGGGCCCCTAGCCCTGGGCCTGGGCCTGAGCCTGCCTGGGCCACTGAGGCCTGGGCCACCCTGGGCCCTGGGCCTGAGCCTGGGCCTGGGCCTGGGCCTAGCCTGAGCCTGAGCCTGAGCCTAGGCCCTAAACCTGCCTGCCTGGGCCTGGGCCTGGGCCTGGCCTGGGCCTGGGCCCTGGGCCTGGGCCTGAGCCTGAGCCTGGGCCCTGAGCCTGGGCCTGGGCCCTGGGCCTGGGCCTGGGCCTGGGCCTGGGCCTGGGCCTGGGCCTGAGCCTGGGCCTGAGCCTAGGCCTGGGCCTGGGCCTGGGCCACTGAGCCTAGGCCTGGGCCTGGGCCTGGGCCTGGGCCTGAGCCTGGGCCTGAGCCTAGGCCTGGGCCTGGGCCCTGGGCCTGGGCCTAGGCCCTGAGCCTGGGCCTGGGCCTGGGCCTGAGCCTGGGCCTGGGCCTGGGCCTGAGGCCTGGGCCTGGGCCTGGGCCTGGGCCTGGGCCCTGGGCCTGGGCCTGGGCCTGGGCCTGGGCCTGGGCCTGAGGCCTGAGCCTGGGCCTGGCCTGAGCCTGGGCCACTGGGCCCTGGGCCCTGGGCCTGGGCCTGGGCCTGGGCCTGGGCCCTGGGCCTGGGCCTGGGCCTGGGCCTGGGCCTGGGCCTGGGCCTGGGCCTGAGGCCCTGGGCCTGGGCCTGGGCCTGGGCCCTGGGCCTGGGCCACAGGCCTGGGCCCTGGGCCTGGGCCCTAGGCCCTGAGCCTAGGCCTGGGCCTGGGCCTGGGCCTGGGCCTGGGCCTGGGCCTGGGCCTGGGCCTGAGCCTGGGCCTGGGCCTGGGCCTGGGCCCTGAGCCTGGGCCTGGGCCTAGGCCTGAGGCCTGGGCCTGGGCCTGGGCCTGAGCCTGAGCCTGGGCCCTGAGCCTGGGCCTGGGCCTGGGCCTGGGCCTGGGCCCTGGGCCTGGGCCACAGGCCTGGGCCCTGGGCCTGGGCCACGGCCTGGGCCTGGCTGGGCCTGGGCCCTGGGCCTAGGCCTGAGCCAGCCTGGGCCCTGAGCCACAAGGCCTGAGCCTAGCCTGGGCCTGGGCCTGGGCCTAGGCCTAGGCCTAGGCCTGAGCCTAGGCCCTGAGCCTGGGCCACTGGGCCTGGGCCTGGGCCACAGGCCTGGGCCTGGGCCTGGGCCTAGGCCTGGGCCTGAGCCTGGGCCTAGGCCTAGGCCTAGGCCTAGGCCTGAGCCTGGGCCTGGGCCTGGGCCTGGGCCTAGCCTGGGCCTAGGCCTGGGCCTGGGCCTGGGCCTGGGCCTAGGCCTAGGCCTGGGCCTGGGCCTGAGCCTGGGCCACAGGCCACAGGCCCTGGGCCTGGGCCTGGGCCTAGGCCTGGGCCTGGGCCTGGGCCTAGGCCCTGGGCCTGAGCCTGGGCCTGGGCCTGAGCCTGGGCCTAGGCCCTGGGCCTGAGCCTAGGCCTAGGCCTGGGCCCTGGGCCTGGGCCTGGGCCTGGGCCTGGGCCTGGGCCACCAGGCCTGGGCCTGAGCCTAGGCCTGGGCCTGGGCCTGGGCCTGGGCCTGGGCCTGAGCCTGGGCCTGGGCCTAGGCCTGAGCCTGAGCCTAGGCCTGGGCCCTGGGCCAGGCCTGGGCCTAGGCCTAGGCCTGAGCCTGGGCCTGAGCCTGGGCCTGAGCCCTAGGCCTGAGCCTGGGCCAGGCCTGAGCCCTGGGCCTAAACCCTGGGCCTAAACCTAAACCCTGGGCCTGAGCCAGGCCTGGGCCTAGGCCTGAGCCTGGGCCTAGGCCTGGGCCTAGGCCTGAGCCCTGGGCCCACAGGCCTAAACCTGGGCCTAAACCTAAACCTGAGCCACCCTAAACCCTAAACCTAAACCTGAAACCCTAAACCCTAAACCCTAAACCCTAAACCCTGAAACCTAAACCTAAACCCTGGGCCCTCCTGGGCCTAAACCACAAACCTAAACCCTAAACCCTAAACCTAAACCTAAACCCTGAGCCTAAACCCTAAACCCTAAACCCTGAGCCTAAACCCTGCCTGGGCCTGGGCCTGGGCCTAGGCCTAGGCCTGGGCCTGGGCCTGGGCCTGGGCCTGGGCCTAGGCCTAGGCCTGGGCCTAGGCCTAGGCCTGGGCCTGGGCCTGAGCCTGGGCCTGGGCCACAGGCCTGAGCCTGGGCCTGGGCCTGGGCCTGGGCCTGGGCCTGGGCCCTGGGCCTGGGCCTGGGCCTGGGCCCTGGGCCTGGGCCGCAGGCCTGGGCCTGGGCCTAGGCCTGAGCCTGGGCCTGGGCCTGGGCCAGGCCTGAGCCTGAGGCCCTGGGCACAGGCCTGGGCCTAGGCCACAGGCCTGGGCCTGGGCCTGGGCCTGGGCCCTGGGCCCTGGGCCTAAAGGCCTGGGCCCTGGGCCACTGAGCCTGGGCCTGGGCCTGGGCCTGGCCTGGGCCTGAGCCTGAGGCCCTGGGCCCTGGGCCTGAGCCCTGAGCCTAGGCCTGGGCCTGGGCCTAGGCCCTGAGCCCTGAGCCTAGGCCTAGGCCTAGGCCCTAGGCCTGGGCCTGAGCCCTGGGCCTAGGCCCTGGGCCTGGCCACAGGCCTGGCCTGGGCCAAGGCCTCAAGGCCAAGGCCCTGAGCCTAAAGGCCTAGGCCTGAGCCTGGGCCTGAGCCTGGGCCCTGAGCCTAGGCCTAGGCCCTGAAGCCTAGGCCTAGGCCCTAGGCCTGAGCCTAGGCCTAGGCCTAGCCCTGAGCCTAAACCTAAACCTGAGCCTAAACCTGAGCCTAAACCTCCTAAAACCCTGAAACCCTAAACCCACCCCTGAAAACCTAAACCACTGAAACCTAAACCTAAACCCTAAACCTAAGGCCCTGAGCCTGGGCCACCCTGAGCCAAGGCCACAAACCCCCTAAACCCTAAACCTAAACCTAAACCTCCCTAAACCCTAAACCCTGAGCCTAAAGGCCTGGCCTGAGCCTAAACCTGGGCCCTAAACCCTAAACCCTAAACCACAAACCCTAAACCCTGAAACCTAAACCCTAAACCACTAAACCTAAACCTAAACCCTGAGCCTAAACCCTAAACCTAAACCCTAAACCTAAACCTAAACCCTAAACCTAAACCCTAAACCCTAAACCCTAAACCTAAACCTAAACCTAAACCTGAAACCCTAAACCACAAACCTAAACCTGAAACCCTAAACTAAACCCTAAACCCTAAACCTAAACCCTAAACCCTCCCCTAAACCCTGGCCTGGGCCCTAAACCTAAACCTGAAACCCTAAACCTAAACCTGGGCCTAAACCTAAAACCTAAACCCACCTAAACCCTGAAACCTAAACCCTGGGCCTAAACCCTAAACCTAAACCCTAAACCTAAACCTCCACAAAACCCTGAAACCCTGAAACCCTAAACCTAAACCTAAACCTAAACCCTAAACCCTGGGCCTAAACTGAAACCCTAAACCCTGGGCCTAAACCTAAACCCTGAAACCTAAACCCTAAACCTAAACCTGGGCCCTAAACCCTAAACCTAAACCTGGGCCTAAACCCTAAACCTAAACCCTAGGCCCTAAACCCTAAACCACTGCCTAAACCTAAACCTAAACCTAAACCTAAACCTAAACCCTGGGCCTAAAACCCTAAACCTAAAACCTAAACCCTAAACCTGAGCCCTAAACCCTAAACCCTGGGCCCTGGGCCCTAAACCCTAAACCTAAACCCTAAACCCTGAGCCTCCTAAACCTCCCCTAAACCTGAAACCTGAAACCCTAAACCTAAACCACCCTGGGCCTGAGCCTAAACCTAGGCCTAGGCCACCCTAAACCCTGAAACCCTGGGCCTGAGCCACACCCTGAGCCCTGAAACCTAAACCCTGAGCCTAGGCCTGAAACCTGAAACCTGAGCCTGAGCCACTGCCCCCCCCTAAACCTGGGCCTAAACCTAAAACCTGAGCCCTGAGCCTAAACCCTGAGCCTAAACCCTGAGCCTGGGCCCTAAACCTAGCCTAAACCCTAGGCCTAAACCTGAGCCCTGAGCCTAAACCCTGGGCCTAAACCCTGGGCCTAAACCTGGGCCCTGGGCCTAAACCTGCCTGGCCCTAAACCTGGGCCTGGGCCTAGGCCTGGGCCTGAGCCAGGCCTGGGCCCTAGGCCCTGGGCCCTGGGCCTGGGCCTGGGCCCTAGGCCTAAGCCTGAGCCACAGGCCTGGGCCCTAGGCCTGAGCCTGGGCCTGGGCCTGAGCCTGGGCCTGGGCCCTGGGCCTAGGCCTGGGCCTGGGCCTAGGCCTGGGCCTAGGCCTGGGCCTGAGCCTGGGCCTGGGCCCTGAGCCCTGAGCCACAGGCCTGGGCCTGGGCCTGAGGCCTGGGCCTGAGGCCCTGGGCCTAGGCCCTGGGCCTAGGCCTGGGCCCTGGGCCCTGAGCCCTAGGCCTGGGCCTGGGCCCTGGGCCTGGGCCTGGGCCCCTGACTGGCCTGAGCCTGGGCCACAGGCCCTGAGCCTGGGCCTAGGCCTGGGCCTGGGAGGCCCTGGGCCTGGGCCTGGGCCTAGGCCTGGGCCTAGGCCTGGGCCTAGGCCTAGGCCTGGGCCTGAGCCCTGAGCCTGGGCCACTGAGCCTGGGCCACTGAGCCAGGCCCTGGGCCACAGGCCTGGGCCTAGGCCCTAGCCTGAGCCTAGGCCTGGGCCTAGGCCCTGGGCCCTGGGCCTGGGCCTGGGCCTGGGCCTGGGCCCTGGCCTGGGCCTGGGCCTGAGCCTGGGCCACAGGCCACTGCCCAAGGCCACAAACCACCCCTGAGGCCTAAACCCTGAGCCCTAAACCCTGGGCCTAGGCCCTGGGCCTAAACCTAAACCTGAGGCCTGGGCCACTGAGCCCTGAGCCTAAACCTAAACCCTGAGCCCTGGGCCTAAACCTGGGCCCTAGGCCACAGGCCTCCCTGAAACCCTGGGCCCCTAAACCTGGGCCCTGAGCCCTGAGCCTGGGCCCTGGGCCCTAAACCCTGAGCCTAAACCTCCCTGAGCCTGAGCCCTGGGCCTGGGCCTGAAACCACCCTGGGCCACTGAGCCTCCTGAGCCTAGCCTAAAGGCCTAGGCCTGAGCCTGGGCCCTGGGCCTGGGCCTGGGCCTAGGCCTAGGCCTGGGCCCTGGGCCTGGGCCTGGGCCCTGGGCCTGAGCCTAGGCCTGGGCCCTAGGCCACAGGCCACAAGGCCTACACAGGCCTGAGCCCTGAGCCACAGGCCTGGGCCTGGGCCTAGGCCTGAGCCCTGGGCCCTGCCTGAGCCCTGGGCCTGGGCCTGAGCCTGGGCCTGGGCCAGGCCTGAGCCTGAGGGCCTGGCCACTGAGGCCTGAGCCTGGGCCTGGCCTGGGCCTGGGCCCTGAGCCTGGGCCAGGCCTGAGCCCTGGGCCCTGGGCCTGAGCCTGAGCCTAGGCCTGGGCCTGGGCCTGGGCCACCAGGCCTGGGCCTGGGCCTGGGCCTGGGCCTGAGCCTAGGCCACTGAGCCCTGAGCCTGGGCCCTGGGCCTGGGCCTGAGCCTGGGCCTAGGCCTGAGCCCTAGGCCTGGGCCTGGGCCTGAGCCCTGGCCTGGGCCTGAGCCTGGGCCTGGGCCCTGAGCCCTGGGCCTAGGCCCTGGGCCACTGAGCCTGGGCCACCAGGCCACAGGCCAGGCCTGAGCCCTGGGCCCTGGGCCTGGGCCAGGCCCTGGGCCTGGGCCTAGGCCTAGGCCCTGGGCCTGGGCCCTGGGCCCTGAGCCCTGGGCCTGGGCCTGAGCCTGGGCCTGAGCCACTGAGCCTGAGCCTGGGCCAGGCCCTGGGCCTGGGCCTGGGCCTGGGCCCTGAGCCTGGCCTGGGCCTGAGCCCCACCAGGCCTGGGCCTGGGCCTGGGCCTGGGCCTGGGCCTAGGCCCTGGCCTGGGCCCTGAGCCCTGGGCCTGAGCCTGGGCCCTGGGCCCTGCCTGAGCCTGGGCCCTGGGCCAGGCCCTAGGCCTGGGCCCTGAGCCTGGGCCTGGCCACAGGCCACTGAGCGCAGGCCTGAGCCCTGGGCCTAGGCCCTAGGCCTGGGCCCTGAGCCCTGGGCCCTGAGCCTGGGCCCTGAGCCCTGCCTAGCCCCTGAAACCCTGAAACCCTGGGCCTGGGCCCTAAACCTAGGCCTAAACCTAAACCACTGGCCCCTGGGCCCTAGGCCTGAGCCTGGGCCTGAGCCTAGCCTAAACCTGGGCCACTGAGCCTGAGGCCTCCCTAAACCTGAGCCCTAGCCTCCCTGAGCCTGGGCCTAGGCCCTAAACCTGGGCCCCACAGGCCCTGAGCCTAAACCCTGAGCCTGGGCCTGAGCCCTGGGCCTGGCCTGGGCCTGAGCCTGGGCCCTGGGCCTGGGCCCTGGGCCCTGGGCCTAGCCCTAGGCCTAGGCCTGGGCCTGGGCCACCCTGAAACCTGGGCCTGGGCCTGGGCCACAAACCTGGGCCTAAACCTGGGCCACAGGCCTGGGCCCTAAACCTGAGCCCTGGGCCCTGGGCCTAAACCCTGGGCCCTGAAACCTAAACCCTGGGCCTGGGCCCTGAAACCTAAACCTAAACCCTGGGCCACAAACCTGGGCCTGAGCCTAAACCTAAACCCTAAACCCTGGGCCTAAACCTGGGCCCTAAACCTGGGCCCTAGGCCCTGAAACCCTGAGCCTAAACCTCCTGGGCCCTAAACCACAGGCCTGAGCCCTGAGCCTGGGCCTGAGCCTAGGCCCTGGGCCTGGGCCCTAAACCCTGGGCCTGGGCCTAAACCCACAACCTAGGCCTAAACCTGGGCCTGGGCCTAAACCTGGGCCTCCTGGGCCCTAAACCCTAAACCTAAACCCTGAAACCCTAGGCCTAAACCCTAAACCTAAACCCTAAACCCCCTAAACCTAAACCTGAAACCTAAACCTAGGCCGCCTACCTAAACCCTGGGCCTAAACCTGGGCCTGGGCCTAAACCTAAACCTAGGCCTAAACCTAAACCTAGGCCTAGGCCACAAACCCTGGGCCTGAAACCTAAACCTAAACCTAAACCTAAACCTAGCCTAGCCTAAACCTAAACCTAAACCACTGAGCCCTGAGCCTGGGCCTGAGCCTGGGCCTAGGCCTAGGCCCTGAGCCCTGGGCCTGAGCCTGGGCCCTGGGCCACAGGCCTGGGCCCTGGGCCTAGGCCTGAGCCTGGGCCTAGGCCTGAGCCACAGGCCTGGGCCACAAGGCCTGAGCCTAGGCCTGGGCCTGAGCCTGAGCCTAGGCCACAGGCCTGGGCCTGAGCCTAGGCCCTGGGCCCTGGGCCTGGGCCCTGAGCCTGGGCCTGAGCCTGGGCCCTAGGCCCTGGGCCTGGGCCCTGAGCCCTGAGCCTAGGCCTGAGCCTGGGCCTGGGCCTAGGCCTAGGCCTGGGCCTAGGCCTGAGCCCTGGGCCTGGGCCCTGAGCCCTGGGCCTGGGCCTGAGCCTGGCCCTGAGCCTGGGCCTGGGCCTGGGCCCTGGGCCTGGGCCTGGGCCTGGGCCTGGGCCTGGGCCTAGGCCTAGGCCTGGGCCTGGGCCCTGGGCCTGGGCCTGGGCCCTGGGCCTGGGCCTGGGCCTGAGCCTAGGCCTGGGCCCTGGGCCTGGGCCCTGGGCCACAAAGGCCTGAGCCTGAGCCCTGAGCCTGGGCCTGGGCCTGGGCCTGGGCCCTGAGCCTGGGCCTGGGCCCTGGGCCTAGGCCTGGGCCTGGGCCACAGGCCTGGGCCTGGGCCCTGGGCCTGGGCCTAGGCCTAGGCCCTGGGGCCTAGGCCTGAGCCTGAGCCCTGAGCCCTGGGCCTGGCCCTGGGCCACTGGGCCCTGGGCCTGAGCCTGGGCCTGAGCCTGGGCCCTGGGCCTGGGCCAGGCCTGAGCCACTGGGCCTGGGCCTGAGCCTGGGCCTGGGCCTAGGCCTAGGCCCTGAGCCTGGGCCTGGGCCTAGGCCACTGAGCCCGAGCCTGAGCCACAAACCTGAGCCCTCCTGAGCCTGGGCCTAGGCCTGGGCCTAGGCCTGGGCCTGGGCCTAGGCCCTGAGCCCTGGGCCGCAGGCCTGGGCCTGGGCCTGGGCCTGGGCCTGGGCCTGAGCCTGAGCCTGGGCCTGGGCCTAGGCCCTGGGCCTGGGCCTAGGCCCTGGGCCTGGGCCTGGGCCCTGAGCCTGGGCCTGGGCCTGGGCCTGGGCCCCAGGCCCTGGGCCTGAGCCTAGGCCCTGGGCCTGGGCCTGGGCCTGGGCCACAGGCCTGGGCCTGGGCCTGGGCCTAGGCCTAGGCCTGAGCCTGAGCCAGGCCCTGGGCCTGGGCCCTGAGCCCTGGGCCTGGCCTGGGCCTGGGCCTGGGCCTAGGCCACTGAGCCCTGAGCCCTGGGCCTGGGCCTGAGCCACAGGCCTGGGCCACCAGGCCTGGGCCTGGGCCCTGAGCCTAGGCCTGGGCCCTGGGCCCTAGGCCTGAGCCTGGGCCTGAGCCTGAGCCCTGGCCCTGGGCCTGAGCCTAGGCCTGGGCCTGGGCCTGGGCCCTGGGCCACAGGCCTGGGCCCTGGGCCTGGGCCTGAGCCTAGGCCTGAGCCTGGGCCTGGCCTGGGCCTGGGCCCTGGGCCTGGGCCCTGGCCTGAGCCCTGGGCCCTGGGCCTGAGGCCTGGGCCCTGGGCCCTGGGCCTGGGCCTGGGCCCTGGGCCACAGGCCAGGCCCTGAGCCAGGCCTGGGCCTGGGCCCTGGGCCCTGGGCTGGGCCTAGGCCTGGGCCTGGGCCCTGGGCCTGGGCCTGAGCCCTGAGCCTGGGCCTGGGCCTAGGCCTGGGCCTGGGCCTGAGCCTGGGCCACAGGCCCTAGGCCTGGGCCTAGGCCTGGGCCTAGGCCTGGGCCTGGGCCTAGGCCCTGGGCCCTGGGCCTGGGCCTAGGCCTGGGCCTAGGCCTGAGCCCTGAAACCCTGAAACCCCTAAACCCTGGGCCCTGAAACCTAAACCTAGGCCCTGAAACCTAAACCTAAACCCTGGGCCTAAACCCTAAACCTAAACCTGGGCCACTGAAACCTAAACCCTGAAACCCTGAAACCTAAACCCTGAGCCTAAACCTAAACCTGGGCCCTGGGCCTGGGCCTAAACCACCAGCCTGAGCCCTGAGCCACAAACCCTGAGCCTAAACCCTGAGCCAAAGGCCTGGGCCCTAAACCTAAACCTGGGCCTAAACCTAAACCTAAACCCTGGGCCTAAACCTAGGCCTAAACCCTGGGCCTGAGCCTAAACCCTGGGCCTGGGCCTAAACCTGGGCCTGGGCCTAAACCCTCCTAGCCCCTAAACCTAAACCCTAAACCCTGGGCCTGGGCCTGGGCCTAGGCCCTAAACCCTAAACCTGGGCCACTGAGCCTAAACCCTAGGCCCTGGGCCCTGGGCCCTGGGCCCTGGGCCTAAACCTGGGCCTACAGCCTGGGCCTGGGCCTAGGCCACACCCTGGGCCCTGGGCCACAAACCTAGGCCTGGGCCTGGGCCCTGAAACCTGGGCCCTAAACCCTGGGCCTAAACCTAAACCCTGGGCCTGGGCCTAGGCCTAAACCCTGGGCCCTAGCCCTGAAACCTAAACCTGGGCCCTGAGCCCTGGGCCCTGAGCCTGCCCTGAGCCCTGAGCCTAGGCCCTGAGCCCTGCCACCCTAAACCCTGAGCCTGGGCCCTGGGCCTAAACCTGGCCTGGGCCCCCCTAAACCTAGGCCTGGGCCACTGAGCCACCCTGAGCCCTAGGCCCTGGCCTGAACCTAAGCCTGGGCCCTGGGCCCTGAAACCCTAGCCTGAAACCCTGGGCCACTGGGCCCTGAGCCTGAGCCTAAACCCTAAACCTAGGCCTGGGCCCTGGGCCTGGGCCCTGGCCTGGGCCTGGGCCCTGGGCCTGGGCCTGGGCCTGGGCCTGGGCCTGGGCCAGGCCCTGGGCCTAGGCCCTGAGCCCTGGGCCTAGGCCTGGGCCTGGGCCTGGGCCTAGGCCTGGGCCTAGGCCCTGGGCCTGGGCCTAGGCCTGGGCCCTGAGCCCTGAGCCTGAGCCTGAGCCCTGCCTGGGCCTAGGCCCTGGGCCACTGAGCCTGAGCCTGAGCCTGGGCCTAGGCCCTGAGCCCTGAGGCCCTGAGCCTGGGCCTAGGCCTAGGCCTAGGCCCTGAGCCTGGGCCTAGGCCCTGGGCCTAGGCCTAGGCCTGGGCCTGGGCCTGGGCCACAGGCCTGAGGCCTGGGCCTGGGCCTAGGCCTGGGCCTGGGCCTGAGCCTGGGCCCTGGCCCTAGGCCTGAGCCCACTGAGCCTAGGCCTGAGCCTGGAGCCTGGGCCTGGGCCCTGGGCCTAGGCCTAGGCCTGAGCCTAGGCCTAGGCCTGGGCCTGAGCCTAGGCCTGAGCCTAGGCCTAAACCCCTAAACCTAGCCCTGGGCCTGAAACCCTAGGCCCTGGGCCTGCCCTAAACCTGGGCCTGGGCCTGGGCCTGGGCCCTAAACCTGGGCCCTAAACCTAAACCTAAACCTGAGCCTGAGCCTAAACCTGAAACCACAAACCTAAACCCTGAGGCCCTAAACCTAAACCTGAAACCCTGAAACCTAAACCTGAGCCACTAAACCCTGAAACCCTGAAACCTAAACCTAAACCCTAAACCTAGCCTAAACCTGAAACCCTAAACCTAAACCACAAACCTGGGCCCTAAACCTAAACCCTAAACCCTGAGCCTAAACCACTGAAACCTAAACCCTGAAACCCTAAACCTAAACCCTAAACCCTAAAACCCTAAACCCTAAACCACTAAACCCTAAACCTAAACCCTAAACCTCCTAGGCCACTGAGCCTAAACCCTAAACCACAAACCACTGAAACCCTAAACCTAAACCTAAACCTGAGCCTGGGCCTAGGCCTAGGCCTGGGCCCTGAGCCTGGGCCCTGGGCCTGGGCCTGGGCCCTGGGCCTGAGCCTGGGCCTGGGCCTAGGCCTGGGCCTAGGCCTGGGCCTGGGCCTGGGCCCTGGGCCTGGGCCTGGGCCTAGGCCTGGGCCTGGGCCTGGGCCCTGGCCCTAGGCCTGGGCCTGAGCCCTGGGCCTAGGCCTAGGCCCTGGGCCTAGGCCTGGGCCTAGGCCTGGGCCTAGGCCTGGGCCTGGGCCTGGGCCTGAGCCTGGGCCTGGGCCCTGGGCCTGGGCCCTGGGCCTGGGCCTGGGCCTAGGCCTGGGCCTAGGCCTGGGCCTGGGCCTGGGCCTGGCCTGGGCCTGGGCCCTGGGCCTGGGCCTGGGCCTAGGCCTGGGCCTGGGCCCTGAGCCTGGGCCTGGGCCTAGGCCAGGCCTGGGCCTGGGCCTAGGCCCTGAGCCTAGGCCCTGGGCCTAGGCCTGGGCCTGAGCCTGAGCCTGGGCCTGGGCCTAAACCTAAACCTGAAACCTAAACCCTGGGCCCTAAACCCTAAACCCTAAACCTAGCCACAAACCTGGGCCCTGAAACCTAAACCTAGCCTAAACCCTAAACCCTAAACCCTAAACCTAAACCACAAACCTAAACCCTAAACCTCCCTAAACCTAAACCTGGGCCTAAACCTAAACCTAAACCACAGGCCCTAAACCTAAACCTAAACCTAAACCTAAACCTCCCTAGCCCTAAACCCTAAACCACTAAACCTAAACCACCCTAAACCTGAGCCACTAAACCTAAACCTAAACCCTAAACCTAAACCTAAACCTAAACCCTAAACCCTAAACCTAGGCCTAGCCTAAACCTAAACCCTAAACCTAAACCTGGGCCCTAAACCTAAACCTAAACCTGGGCCCTAAACCCTAAACCCTGAAACCCTACCTAAACCCTCCTAGGCCTAGGCCTGGGCCTGAGCCTGAGCCTGGGCCCTGAGCCTGGGCCCTAGGCCTGGGCCCTGGGCCTGGGCCTGGGCCCTGGGCCTGGGCCTGGGCCTGGGCCTGGGCCTGGGCCTGGGCCTGGGCCCTGGGCCCTGGGCCTGGGCCCTGGGCCTGGGCCACAAAGGCCTGAGCCCTGGGCCTGGGCCTGGGCCTGAGCCTGGGCCTGGGCCCTGAGGCCTAGGCCCTGGGCCTGAGCCTGGGCCACTGAGCCCTGGGCCTGGGCCAGGCCTGGGCCCTGGGCCTGGGCCCTGGGCCACACAGGCCTGGGCCTGGGCCTAGGCCTGGGCCTAGGCCTGGGCCTGGGCCTGGGCCTGGGCCTGGGCCTAGGCCTGAGCCTGGGCCTAGGCCTGGGCCTGGGCCCTAGGCCCTGGGCCTGGGCCTGGGCCACAGGCCTGGGCCTGGCCTGGGCCTGGGCCTGGGCCACAGGCCTGGGCCCTGGGCCTGGGCCTGGGCCTGGGCCTAGGCCCTGAGCCCTGAGCCTGAGCCTGGGCCACTGGGCCTAAGGCCTGAGCAGGCCTGAGCCCTGAGCCAGGCCTGAGCCCTGGGCCTGGGCCTGGGCCCTGGGCCTGGGCCTGGGCCTAGGCCTAGGCCTAGGCCTGGGCCCTAGGCCTGGGCCTGGGCCTGGGGCCCTGCCTGAGCCTAGGCCCTAGGCCTGGGCCTGGGCCACTGAGCCCTGGGCCCTGAGCCTAAACCCTAGCCACAAACCACAAGCCACCCTGGGCCTGAGCCTAAACCCTGGGCCCTAAACCTAAACCCTGGGCCCTGAGCCCTGAGCCTGAGCCACAAACCACCCTGGGCCTGGGCCTAAACCCTAAACCTAGGCCCTGGGCCCTCCTAAACCCTAGGCCCTGGGCCTAAACCCTGAAACCCTGAAACCCTAGCCACCTGCCCCCTGAAACCTGCCTAAACCTAAACCACCCTAAACCCTGGGCCCTGGGCCTGGGCCCTGGGCCTGGGCCACAGGCCCTGAGCCTAAACCTGAGCCTGGGCCTAGGCCTAGGCCTGGGCCCTGGGCCTGGGCCTGGGCCTGGGCCTGGGCCACAAACCCTGGGCCTGGGCCTGGGCCACAGGCCCTGGGCCTGGGCCACCTGAGCCTGGGCCTAAACCCTCCACAGGCCTAGCCTCCACAGGCCTAAACCTAAACCCTAAACCCTGGGCCCTGGGCCCTGGGCCTAGGCCTAAACCCTAAACCTAAACCCTAAACCTAAACCTGAGCCTAGGCCTAAACCTGGGCCTGGGCCTGAAACACCCTGAGCCCTGAGCCCTAAACCCTGGGCCTAAACCTGGGCCTGAAACCCTAAACCCTGGGCCCTGAGCCTAAACCTAAACCTGGGCCCTGAGCCCTGGGCCTAAACCTGGGCCCCTGGGCCTAGCCCTGAGCCTAAACCCTGGGCCCTGAGCCCTGAGCCTAAACCCTGGGCCTGCCCTGAGCCTGAGCCTAAACCCTAAACCTGGGCCTAAACCCTGGGCCTGGGCCCTAGCCTAAACCCTGAGCCCTGGGCCTGGGCCCTGAAACCCTGGGCCTGGGCCTAGGCCTAAACCCTGGGCCCTAAACTAAACCCTGAGCCCTGAAACCTAAACCACCCTAAACCTAAACCACAAACCTAAACCTAAACCTAAACCCTAAACCTAAACCCTGGGCCTAAACCCTAAACCTAAACCTAAACCCTGAGCCACAGGCCCTAAACCCTGGGCCTAAACCTAAACCCTGGGCCTAAACCCTAAACCACCCTGGGCCTAAACCCTAAACCTAAACCACAAACCCTGAAACCTAAACCCAGCCACAAACCTGGGCCCTGGGCCCTGGGCCTGAAACCTAAACCTAAACCTAAACCTGGGCCACTGAGCCCTAAACCCTGGGCCCTAAACCTAAACCTAAACCTAAACCCTAGCCTAAACCCTAAACCACTGAGCCTAAACCTGAGCCCTGGGCCCTGGGCCTGGGCCTGGGCCTGGGCCTGGGCCTGGGCCTGGGCCTGGGCCCTGGGCCTAGGCCTGGGCCTGAGCCTGGGCCCTGGGCCTAGGCCTAGGCCTGGGCCTGGGCCACTGAGCCTGGGCCTAGGCCTGGGCCCTGGGCCTAGGCCCTGGGCCTAGGCCCTGGCCCTGAGCCAAGGCCTGGGCCTGGGCCCTGGGCCTGGGCCTAGGCCTAGGCCTAGGCCTGAGCCTGGGCCCTGGGCCTAGGCCTGAGCCTAGGCCTGGGCCTGGGCCTGGGCCTGGGCCTGAGCCTAGGCCTGAGGCCTGAGCCACTGAGCCTGGGCCTGGGCCTGGGCCTGGGCCTGAGCCCTGGGCCTGGGCCTGGGCCTGAGCCTGGGCCTGAGCCTGGGCCCTGGGCCACTGAGCCTAGGCCTAGGCCTGAGCCTGGGCCTGGGCCCTGAGCCTGGGCCTAGGCCTGGGCCTAGGCCTGGGCCTAGGCCTAGGCCTGGGCCTGGGCCTGGGCCTGGGCCTGGGCCTAGGCCTAGGCCTGGGCCTAGGCCTGAGCCACAGGCCTGGGCCTAGGCCTGGGCCCTGGGCCTGGGCCTAGGCCCTGGGCCCTGAGCCCTGGGCCTGGGCCCTGGGCCTGGGCCCTGAGGCCTGAGCCTGGGCCCTGGGCCTGAGCCTGGGCCTGAGCCTGGGCCTGAGCCCTGGGCCTGGGCCCTGGGCCTGAGCCTGGGCCCTGAGCCACAGGCCTGGGCCCTGAGCCTGGGCCTGGGCCCTGGGCCTGGGCCCTAGGCCCTGGGCCTGGGCCTGGGCCTGGGCCACTGAGGCCTGGGCCCTAGCCCTGGGCCTAAACCTGGCCTGAGCCTGCCCTGGGCCTAAACCCTGAGCCCTGAAACCCTAAACCTAAACCCTGAGCCACTGAGCCTAGCCTAAACCCTGAGCCCTAAACCTAAACCTAAACCTAAACCACAAACCTGAGCCCTGGGCCTGGGCCTGAGCCCTGAAACCCTGAAACCCTAGCCTGGGCCTGGGCCCTGGGCCCTGAGCCCTGGGCCCTGAGCCTGGGCCCTGGGCCTAGGCCTAGGCCTGAGCCCAGGCCTGGGCCTGGGCCTGGGCCTAGGCCTGAGCCCTGAGCCACTGAGCCTGGGCCTGAGCCTGGGCCTAGGCCTGAGCCTGGGCCCTGGGCCTGGGCCTGGGCCCTGGGCCTGGGCCTGGGCCCTGGGCCCTGAGCCCACAGGCCTGGGCCCTGGGCCTGGGCCCTGAGCCTGGGCCTGGGCCTGGGCCTGGGCCTGGGCCTGGGCCTGGGCCTGGGCCTGGGCCACCAGGCCCTGAGCCTGGGCCTGGGCCTGGGCCTGAGCCTGGGCCCTGAGCCACTGAGCCTGGGCCTGGGCCTGGGCCCTGGGCCTAGGCCTGGGAGGCCTGGGCCTGGGCCTGAGCCTGAGGCCTGGGCCACAGGCCTGGGCCTGAGCCACTGGGCCTGGGCCCTGAGCCTGGGCCTGGGCCTAGGCCTAGGCCTAGGCCTGAGCCTAGGCCTGGGCCTGGGCCTGAGCCTGGGCCCTGGGCCACAGGCCTGGGCCCTGGGCCACAGGCCTAGGCCTAGGCCTGGGCCTGAGCCTGAGCCTGGGCCTGGGCCACTGAGCCTGAGCCCTAGGCCTGGGCCCTGGGCCTGGGCCTGGGCCTGGGCCTAGGCCTAGGCCCTGGGCCCTGGGCCTAGGCCTGGGCCTGGGCCTGGGCCCTGGGCCTGAGCCCTAGGCCTGGGCCTAGGCCCTAGGCCTAGGCCTGGGCCTGGGCCCTGGGCCTGGGCCCTGAGCCCTGGGCCTGGGCCTGGGCCTAGGCCTGAGCCCTGGGCCTGGGCCTGGGCCTGAGCCCTGAGCCTGGGCCCTGAGCCCTACCTGGGCCACAGGCCTGGGCCTGGCCTGGGCCTGAGGCCCTGGGCCTGAGCCACTGAGCCTGGGCCTGGGCCTGGGCCTGGGCCTAGGCCTGAGCCTAGGCCCTGGGCCTGGGCCCTGAGCCCTGGGCCCTGGGCCTGGGCCTAGGCCTCCCTAGCCTACCTGAGCCACAAACCACTGGCCTGAGCCTAGGCCTGAGCCTAGGCCTGGGCCTAGGCCTAGGCCTGGGCCTGGGCCTGGGCCTAGGCCTGGGCCAAGGCCCTGGGCCCTGGGCCCTGGGCCTGGAGCCTGGGCCTGGGCCTGGGCCTGAGCCTGGGCCTAGGCCTGAGCCTAGGCCTGGGCCTGGGCCTGGGCCTAGGCCTGGGCCTAGGCCCTGGGCCACAGGCCTGGGCCTGGGCCTGGGCCTGGGCCTGGGCCTGGGCCTGGGCCTAGGCCTGGGCCTGGGCCTGAGCCTGGGCCTAGGCCTAGGCCTGGGCCCTAGGCCTGGGCCACAGGCCTGAGCCCTGGGCCTGAGCCCTGGGCCTGGGCCTGGGCCCTGGGCCCTGGGCCTGGGCCTGAGGCCTGGGCCTGGCCACAACCCTAGCCCTGGGCCCTGCCTAGGCCTAAACCTGAAACCCTGGGCCTGGGCCACACCCTGAGCCTAGGCCTGGGCCTGGGCCTGGGCCTGGGCCTAGGCCTGGGCCTGGGCCTAGGCCCTGAAACCTAAACCTAAACCCTAAACCTAAACCCTAAACCTAAACCTAAACCTAAACCCTAAACCCTGGGCCTAAACCCTGAAACCTAAACCCTAAACCTGGGCCCCCTAAACCCTGAAACCTAAACCTAGCCTAAACCTAGGCCACAAACCTAAACCCTGAAACCTAAACCTAGCCTAAACCTAAACCTAAACCACAAACCCTAAACCTAAACCTAAACCCTAAACCTAAACCCTAGGCCTAAACCTCCCTAAACCCTGGGCCTAAACCTAAAACCCTGGGCCTAGCCACAAACCCTAAACCCTAAACCTAAACCTAAACCTAAACCACAAACCTAAACCCTGAGCCCTGAGCCTAGGCCTAAACCTAAACCCTAAACCACTGAACCCTAGGCCTAAACCTAAACCTAAACCCTGGGCCCTGGGCCTGGGCCCTGGGCCTGGGCCCTGAGCCCTGGGCCTGGGCCTGAGCCCTGGGCCTGGGCCACAGGCCTGGGCCCTAGGCCCTGGGCCCTGAGCCTGAGCCTGAGCCTGGGCCCTGGGCCTGGGCCTGGGCCTGGGCCTGGGCCTGAGCCTGGGCCTGAGCCAGGCCTGGGCCTGGGCCTGGGCCTGGGCCTGGGCCTGGGCCACTGAGCCTGGGCCTGAGCCTGGGCCTGAGCCTGGGCCTGGGCCTGGGCCACTAGGCCTGGGCCTGGGCCTGGGCCTGGGCCTAGGCCTGGGCCTGGGCCTGGGCCTGGGCCTGGGCCTGGGCCTGGGCCTGGGCCTGGGCCTGGGCCTGGGCCTAGGCCCTGGGCCTGGGCCTGGGCCTGGGCCTGGGCCTGGGCCCTGGGCCTGGGCCTGGGCCTGGGCCTGGGCCTAGGCCTGGGCCCTGGGCCTGGGCCTGAGCCTGGGCCTGGGCCTGGGCCTGGGCCTGGGCCTGGGCCTGGGCCTGGGCCTGGGCCACTGGGCCTGGGCCCTGGGCCTGGGCCTAGGCCTGGGCCTGGGCCTAGGCCTGGGCCTGGGCCTGGGCCTGGGCCACAGGCCTGGGCCTGAGCCCTGGGCCTGGGCCCTAGGCCTGAGCCACCACCTGGCCTGGGCCCTGGGCCCTGGGCCTGGGCCCTGGGCCTGCCTGAGCCTGGGCCACAGGCCTGGGCCCTGGGCCTGGGCCTAGGCCTGGGCCCTGGGCCTGAGCCTGGGCCTAGGCCTGGGCCTGAGCCTGGGCCTGGGCCTAGGCCTGGGCCTAGGCCTGGGCCTGGGCCTAGGCCCTGGGCCCTGGCCCTGGGCCTGGGCCCTGGGCCTAGGCCTGGGCCTAGGCCTAGGCCTGGGCCCTGAGCCTGGGCCACAAACCTGAGCCCAGGCCTGGGCCACTGAGCCCTGGGCCTGGGCCCTGGGCCTGAGCCTGGGCCTGGGCCTGGGCCTGGGCCTGGGCCTGGGCCTGGGCCTGGGCCTGGGCCTGGGCCTAGGCCTGAGCCCTGGGCCTAGGCCTGGGCCCTGGGCCCTGGGCCCTGGGCCCTGAGCCTGGGCCTGGGCCTGAGCCTGGGCCTAGGCCTGGGCCACAGGCCACTGGGCCTGGGCCTGGGCCTGAGCCTGAGCCTGGGCCTGGGCCTGGGCCACTGAGCCTGGGCCCTGGGCCCTGGGCCTAGGCCTGAGCCTGGGCCCTGGGCCTGGGCCTGGGCCTGGGCCCTGGGCCACAGGCCTGAGCCTGGGCCCTGGGCCTGGGCCTGGGCCTGAGCCACTGGGCCTGGGCCTGGGCCTGGGCCCTGAGCCCTGGGCCTAGGCCTAGGCCTGGGCCTAGGCCCTGGGCCTGGGCCTGAGCCTGGGCCTGGGCCTGGGCCCTGGGCCCTGAGCCTGGGCCTGGGCCACAGGCCTGGGCCCTGGGCCTAGCCCTGGGCCTGGGCCTAGGCCCTGGGCCTGGGCCTGAGCCTGAGCCCTGGGCCTGGGCCCTAGGCCACAGGCCTGGGCCCTGAGCCCTGGGCCTGAGCCAGGCCTGGGCCCTGGGCCACAGGCCTGGGCCTGGGCCACAGGCCTGGGCCTGGGCCTGGGCCTGAGCCTGAGCCACAGGCCTGGGCCTGGGCCTAGGCCTAGGCCCTGAGCCCTGAGGCCTAGGCCTGGGCCTGGGCCTGGGCCTGGGCCACTGAGCCACAGGCCTGGGCCCTGGGCCTGGGCCTGGGCCTAGGCCTGGGCCCTGGGCCCTGAGCCTGAGCCTGGGCCCTGAGCCTAGGCCTAGGCCACAGGCCTGGGCCCTGGGCCTGGGCCTGGGCCTAGGCCTGGGCCCTGAGCCCTGGGCCACAGGCCTAGGCCTGGGCCTGGGCCACTGAGCCACTGGCCTGCCTGAGCCCTGGGCCACCAGGCCTAGGCCTGGGCCCTGAGCCCTGGGCCTAGGCCTGGGCCACAGGCCCTGAGCCTGGGCCCTGGGCCCTGGGCCTGGGCCCTGAGCCTGGGCCTGGGCCTGGGCCACCAAGGCCTGAGCCCTGAGCCACTGAGCCTAGGCCCTGAGCCTGGGCCCAGGCCAGGCCTGGGCCTGGGCCTGGGCCCTGAGCCTGGGCCCTGGGCCTGGGCCCAGGCCTGGGCCTGGGCCCCAGGCCTGGGCCTGGGCCTGGGCCACAGGCCTAGGCCACAGGCCTGGGCCTGGGCCTGGGCCTGAGCCTGGGCCTGGGCCTGGGCCCTGGGCCCTGGGCCCTGGGCCTGGGCCCTGGGCCTGGGCCTGGGCCTAGGCCCTGGGCCCTGAGCCTGGGCCCTGGGCCTGGGCCTGGGCCCTAAACCTGGGCCTGAGCCTAGGCCCTGGGCCTGAGCCCTAGGCCTGGGCCTGAGGCCTAGGCCTGGGCCCTGGGCCTGAGCCCTAGGCCTAGGCCTGGGCCTGGCCTGGGCCCTGGGCCCTGAGCCCTGAGCCACTGAGCCTGGGCCTGAGCCCTGGGCCCTGGGCCTGGGCCTGGGCCTGGGCCTGGGCCTAAAGGCCTGAGCCTAGCCTGGGCCTGGGCCTAGGCCTGGGCCTGGGCCTAGGCCACAAAACCTGAGCCTGGGCCACAGGCCTGAGCCCTAAACCCTAGGCCACTGAGCCTGGGCCACCAGGCCACTGAGCCTGAGCCTGAGCCTGACCTAAGCCCTAAAACCTAAACCCTAAACCCTCCCTAAACCTGAACCTAAACCCTAAACCCTAAACCTAAACCCCCTAAACCTAAACCACTGAGCCCTGGGCCCTAAACCCTGAGCCCTGAGCCTAGGCCTAGGCCTAAACCCTAAACCTAAACCCTAAACCCTAAACCTAAACCCTAAACCTAAACCTGAAACCTAAACCCTAAACCTAAACCCTAAACCTAAACCT